>JASUUJ010000070.1:10735000-10740000 GCA_030449895.1 Citrus mangshanensis
TTTAGGGGTTTAGGGTTTAGGGTTTAGTTTAGGGTTTAGGGTTTAGGGTTTAGTTTAGGGTTTAGGGTTTAGGGTTTAGGGTTTAGTTTAGGGTTTAGGGTTTAGGAGTTTAGGGTTTAGGGTTTAGGGTTTAGGGTTTAGGGTTTAGGGTTTAGGGTTCAGTTTAGGGTTTGGGTTTAGGGTTTAGGAGTTTAGGGTTTGGGTTAGGGTTTGGGTTTAGGTTTTAGGAAGTTAGGGTTTAGGTTTAGGAGTTTTAGTTTGAGTTTAAGGTTAGGTTTAGAGTTTAGGGTTTAGGGTTTAGGAGTTTAGGGTTTAGGGTTTAGGGTTTAGGGTTTAGGGTTTAAGTTTAGGGTTTGAGGTTTTTAGGGTTTTAGGGTTTAGGTTTGGGGTTTAGTTTAGGGTTTTAGGAGTTTAGAGTTTAGGAGTTTAGGGTTAGGGTTTCGGTTTAGAGTTTAGGGTTTTTAGGTTTAGGGTTTAGGGTTTAGGAGTTTAGGGTTTAGGGTTTTAGTTTAGGGTTTAGGGTTTAGGTTTAGGGTTTAGGGTTTGGGGTTTTAGGTTTAGGGTTTAGGGTTTGGGGTTTAGGGTGTGGGGTTTGGGTTTAAGGTTTGGGGGTTTCGAGTTTTAGGAGTTTAGGGTTAGGTTTGGGTTTAGGGTTTAGGGTTTAGGGTTTGTTTAGGAGTTTAGGGTTTAGGGTTTTAGGGTTTAGGGTTTGGGGTTTAGGGTTTAGTTTAGGGTTTAGGTTTAGGGTTAGGGTTTAGGGTTTAGGGTTTAGGGGTTTAGGGTTTGGGTTTCAGGAGTTTAGGGTTTTAGGGTTTTAGTTTAGGAGGGTTTAGTTTAGGGTTTTTTAGGGTTTGGGTTTAGGGTTTAGGAGTTTGGGGTTTGGGGTTTTGGGTTTTTGGGGTTTGGGCGTTTGGGGTTTGGGGTTTAGTTTAGGGTTTAGGGTTTGGGGTTTTTAGGGTTTAGGGTTTAGGGTTTTTAGGGTTAGGGTTTAGGGTTTAGGGTTAGGGTTTAGGGTTTAGGAGTTTAGGGTTTAGGGTTTGGGTTTGCAGGTTAGGGTTTAGGGGTTTAGGGTTTGGGTTTAGGAGTTTAGGGTTTAGGGTTTAGGGTTTAGGGTAGGGTTTAGAGTTTAGGAGTTTGGGTTGGGTTTAGGGTTAGGAGTTTAGGGTTTAGGGTTTAGGGTTTAGGGTTTAGGGTTTAGGGTTTAGGGTTTAGGGATTTTTAGGGTTTAGGAGTTTAGGAGTTTAGGGTTTAGGTTTAGGGTTTAGGAGTTTAGGGTTTAGGGTTTAGGGTAGGAGTTTAGGTTTAGGAGTTTAGGGTTTAGGGTTTAGGGTTTAGGAGTTTGGATTAAAGTTTAGGTTTAGGGTTTAGGGTTTAGGGTTTAAGGATTTGGGGTTTAGGGTTTAGGGTTTGGGTTTTTAAGGGTTGGGTTTAGGGTTTGGGTTTAGGGTTTGAGTTTTTAGTTTAGGAGTTTTGAGGAGGAGTTTAGGAGTTTTTAGGTTTAGGGTTTAGGGTTTGGGTTTAGGGTTTAGGGTTTAGGGTTTAGGGGGTTTGGGTAGGGTTTTTTGGGTTTAGGGTTTGAAGTTTAGGGTTTAGGGTTTAGGGTTTAGGGTTTTTTTAGGGTTTAGGGTTAGTTTAGGGTTTAGGGTTTAGGGTTTAGGGTTTAGGAGTTTAGGGTTTAGGGTTTTAGTTTAGGGTTTAAGGGTTTTAGGGTTAGGGTTTAGTTTAGGGTTTAGGTTTAGGGTTTGGGTTTAGGGTTTAGGAGTTTAGGGTTTAGGGTTTAGGGTTTAGGGTTTTTTAGGGTTTAGGTTTAGGGTTTAGGGTTTAGGGTTTAGGTTAGTTTAGGGTTTAGGGTTTATGGTTTAGGGATTAGGGAGTTTAGGTTTAGGGTTGTTTAGGGTTTAGGGTTTAGGGTTTAGGGTTTAGGGTTTAGGGTTTAGGGTTTAGGGTTTAGGGTTTTGGTTTTAGGGTTTAGGTTTTTGGGTTGGGTTTGGAGTTTAGGGTTTAGGGTTTGAGTTTAGAGGTTTAGGGTTTAAGTTTAGGGTTTAGTTTAGGGGGTTTAGGGTTTAGGGTTTAGGGTTTAGGGTTTAGGGTTGGGTTTAGTTAGGGTTTAGGGTTTAGGAGTTTAGGGTTTAGGGTTAGGGTTTAGGAGTTTAGGGTTTAGGTTTAAGTTTAGGAGTTTAGGGTTTAGGGGTTTAGGAGTTTAGGGTTTAGGGTTTAGGGTTTAGGGTTTAGGTTTGGGGTTTAGGGTTTAGGGTTTAGTTTTTTGAGGGGTTAGGGTTTAGGGTTTAGGTTTAGGAGTTTAGGTTTAGGGTTTAGGGTTTAGGGTTTAGAGGTTTGGGTTTAGGGTTTAGGAGGGTTTAGGTTAGGGTTTAGGGTTTAGGGTTTAGGGTTTAGGGTTTAGGTTTAGGGTTTGGGGTTTGGAGTTAAGTTTAGGGTTTAGGGTTTAGGAGTTTTAGGGTTTAGGGTTTGGGGTAGGGTTTAGGGTTTAGGGTTTAGGGTTTAGGGTTTAGGGTTTAGGGTTTGGGTTTGTTTAGGGTTTAGGAGTTAGGTTTAGGAGTTTAGGGTAGGGTTTAGGGTTTAGGGTTTAGGGTTTAGGGTTTAGGGTTTAGTTTAGGGTTTAGGGTAGGGTTTAGGGTTTAGGGTTTAGGTTTAGTTTAGGTTTAGGGTTTAGGGTTTAAGTTTAGGGTTTAGGGTTTAGGGTTTAGGAGTTTAGGAGTTTAGGGTTTAGGGTTAGGAGTTTAGGAGTTTTTAGGAGGGTTTAGGGTTTTAGAGTTTAGGGTTTTTTAGAGTTTAGGATTTAAGTTTAGGTTTAGGGTAGGGTTTAGGTTTAGGGTTTTTTTGGAGTTGAGGTTTAGGGTTTAGGGTTTAGGGGTTTAGGGTTTTTAGGGTTTAGGTTTTAGGTTTAGGAGTTTAAGGAGTTTAAGGGGTTTAGGGTTTAGGGTTTAGGGTTTGAGGTTTTTAGGTTTTTAGGGTTTTTAGGTTTTAGGGTTTAGGGTTTAAGGTTTAAGGTTAGGGTTTGGGGTTTAGGGTTTAGGGTTTAGGGTGCAGGGTTTAGGGGTTTAGGGTTTAGGGTTTAGGGTTTTAGGAGTTTAAGGTTTAGGGTTTAGGGTTTGGGGTTTAGGGTTTTTAGAGTTTAGGTTTTAGGAGGGTTTAGGGTTTAGGTTTTAGGGTTTAGGGTTTTAGGGTTTAGGGTTTTAGGGTTTAGGGTTTAGGGTTTTAGGTTTTAGGAGGAGGAGTTTAGGGTTTAGGGTTTAGGGTTTAGGGTTTAGGGTTTGAGAGGTTTAGGGTTTAGGGTTTAGGTTTAGGGTTTGGGGTTTTGTGTTTAGGGTTTAGGGTTTAGTGTTTAGGGTTTTTTGTTTAGGGTTTAGGGTTTAGTGTTTAGGGTTTAGGGTTTAGGTTTAGGGTTTAGGGTTTAGGGTTTAGGTTTAGGGTTTAGGGTTTTTTAGGGTTTCGGGTTTAGGGTTTAGGGTTTAGGGTTTAGGGTTTAGGGTTTAGGAGTTTGGGTTTAAGTTTAGGGTTTAGGGTTTAGTTTAGGGTTTAGGGTTTAGGGTTTAGGGTTTAGGGTTTAGGGTTTAGGGTTTGAGGTTTAGTTTGGGGGGTTTTTAGGGTTTAGGGTTTAGGGTTTAGGAGTTTAGGGTTTAGGGTTTGGGTTTAGGGTTTAGGGTTTAGGGTTTGGTTTAGGGTTTAGGGTTTGGGGTTTAGGGTTTAGGGTTTAGAGCAATACGTTTAGGGTTTGGGGTTTAGGGATTAAGTTTAAGGAGTTGTTTGAGTTTAGGGTTTAGGGTTTAGTTGGGTTTAGGTTTAGGAGTTTAGGTTTAGGGTTTAGGGTTTTAGTTTAGGGTTTGAGTTTAGGTTTAGGGTTTAGGGATTAAGGGGAGTTTCTAGGGTTAGGGTTTAGTTAGGGTTTCAGGTTTAGGTTAGGAGTTTAGGTTTTTAGGGTTTTTAGGGTTTAGGGTTTAGGTTTAGGGTTTAGGAGTTTGGGTTGGGGTAGGTTTAGGTTTGGGGGTTTAAGGTTTGGGAGTTTAGGTTTGGGGTTTTAGGGTTTAGGGTTTGGTTTAGGGTTTTAGGGTTTAGGGTTTAGGAGTTTGGAGTTTAGGAGTTTAGGGTTTAGGAGTTTAAGAGTTTAGGGTTTAGGGTTTAGGAGTTTTAGGTTTAGGTTTTAGGTGGAGGGTTGGAGTAGGGTTGGGAGAGTTTTAGGGTTGGTTTAGTTTAGGGTTTAGGGTTTAAGGTTTAGGGTTTAAGTTTGGGGTTTAGGGTTTAGGGTTTAGAGGGTTTGGGTTTAGGGTTTAGGGTTTAGTTAGGTTTTTAGGGTTTAGGGTTTAGGAGTTTGAGGGTTTAGGTTTAGGAGTTTAGGGATTTGGGTTTAGGAGTTTAGGGTTTAAGTTTAGGGTTTAGGGTTTAGGGTTTAGGGTTTAGGGTTTAGAGGTTTAGGAGTTTAGGGTTTAGGGTTTAGGAGTTTAGGGTTTAGGAGTTTAGGTTTAGGGTTTTAGGGTTTAGGGTTTAGGGTTTAAGGTTTAGGAAGGTTTGGAGTTTAGGAGTTTAGTTTAGGAGTTTAGGGGTTTGGAGGTTTAGGAAGTTTAGGGTTTGGGGTTTAGGGTTAGGAGTTTGAGTTTGGGTTAGGAGTTTAGGGTTTAGGGTTTGAGTTTAGGGTTTAGGAGTTTGAGGTTTAGAGGTTTTTAGGAGTTTAGGGTTTAGGTTTAGGTTAGGGTTTAGAGTTTAGGAGTTTAGGAGTTTGAGGGTTTAGGGTTTAGGGTGAGAAGTTTAGGGTTTAGGGTTTAGGGTTTTTAGGGTTTAGGGTTTAGGAGTTTTAGGGTTTAGGGTTTTTAGTTTGGAGTTTGGAGTTTAGGGTTTAGAGTTTAGGTTTAGGGTTTAGGAGTTTAGGAGTTTAGGAGGTTTAGGTTTAGGGTTTAGGGTTTAGGGTTTAGGGTTTGAGGTTTAGGGTTTAGGGTTTAGGGTTTTAGTTGGGGTTTGGGAGGGAGTTTAGGAGTTTAGTTTAGGGT